>CM076583.1:907091553-907117095 GCA_034641835.2 Pinus albicaulis | reverse complement strand
AGTTGAGAGTCAAACTGTGTTGGCTACATTTGAGGGAACATTTTCCTTCTCCCTTACTTCACATGGTAGCCAGCATGATTCTCCTTATGGTTCCCTTGGTTGATATTTCTAATGCTTTTCTTGGGAGCATGATTGGGGGAAAGACACATTGGGTGAATGTGTCCTTGGAGGGAGAAAACTCCCACACTCTTTGCACTACATGTTCTAAAGGGAGCATGGGAGATGGTATGGCCACCACAGCTACACATTTGTTTCTTTATGAGGTGAGCCATATGATGATGACTTCCAACTCATCACATATGAGATTTTTTGGGCCAACATGTTTCATAACGTTGGAGGAGAGATCCTTAGAGGTCTAATCTTCATCTTGTCACTTGAGGGAAATATCATTACAGCCCAGGATCAGCATACACTCTAAATTTTCCTAAGTGGAGAGGAGGACAGCGTGAGGTAGGGTGTTTTGTCTACGAAGATCATATTTTTAGCCCACATACATTGCCAGAACTAGAGGTGGAAGAGGATTTTCAGGAGTTTCCATGTTGAGAGGTAACTCATTTTTCATGGATGATTGCTTGGGGAATGGAGGACCCACATGAGGAAGATGTTCCTCAACAAATTTTAGAATCCATGCCTTGGGAGGAGGCTTTCCAGTTCTATCCTTGCAGTTGATTGAGGACAAGCAAGATTTTGGAGGGGAGGACTGTAATATTCCCATTTTAGCACACAGCTAGATGGAATATTAAAATTTTGTTTTCATCACCTAGCAGCTAAATAAATGGGTAAGGAATCCCATGCTCAGTAAAACAGGAATAAAATCCCTTAAATGTGAAAAGGGATATTCATAAGAACTGGATTTCACACCCCTATGTGTGAAAAGGGACATTTGCATGAAGACAAGGTCAAGTTTGACCAAGTCAACAGCATTGGGAAAGGAGGAGGAAAACACTTTGATAGACAACGCAGTGTGAATCGGAAAAGGGTTATTTGGTGGAGGAAACCCTAAAGAGTGGGACCCATGGAGAGAGGGCTTTCACTTGTTTAAAAGGAGGGCAAGGCAACCATTGTTTCTCATGTCATGTATTATTGATTTTATGGTCTATTCAGACTTTGTGCAATCTCCAACTGTTTAGCTGAGTTGCAGTACTGCTTAGCACAAGGATCTCTTGCTTAGGAATCCTTCTCCTTCCAAGAGAGGCCTCTTGAAGGATCATGTACTTCATTCTCCACATTCAGGCTCAAGGCCAAGCCACCTCCTCCAGCTACAGCGTTATTTCTACTCAAGTATAATGTTGTGTTGTAGGGTGTTGCAGTGGAGGACCTCAACAACATTTCCAGAGTTGATTTTCAGAGGAGGGAGTCTCCATTCCTTTGGGAAGCTAGTGAGGAGGGTTTCAGAGCTTATTGTAGATCTTGGCATTGGGCCAACTCATTCCCTTGCCCCTACAACGCAGTTTGCTTCAGTGACTGCATTATTTCTAGTGAGCATTTGTTGTGGGGCTTTGCAGATATGTTTGGAGGGTGAGATCTTCAGTGATAGGATCAGCCTCTCACTTGGAAGATCCACTGGAGGAGCATATTCAATTTGGAAATCATCTTCATCCATCTCCATCCAGTTCCATTTTCTGAGTTGCAGCTGCTACCCAACAACTCTGGCATTTTGCAAATTTTGTATATTATAGGCAATCCTTCCCGGATTGACTTGAGGTAGCCTTTGGGAGCTGAGATATTCACTCCCAATGTTGTATGGGCCATATATTTGTATATACATGTATTTTAAATATGTTAGCATGCAGTTTCTCTTTTAAAACTGCGCAGTCATAGCTTGGGCACACTTGTGTAGCAGTGTTTTATCATGATTTATGTACTTGTCTCATGAGGCTGAGCATTGCCTATCTTGAGTAACATTTCCCTCAAGATCTTGTATTCATTTGTTGCTTCTATTACATAATAAGATGGCTATGGATCTTTCTCACATTTCTATGAATTGAGTGTCACTGCTACTCCATTAGTGTTTTTGCATATTGTTGGGTCTCCAATTTGGGAATATTATAAGATATTCCTAACATTGTAGATCTTCCCGATTTTGGGATATTACACCTTGAAAGAGCCCATGAAATACATAAAAAATCAAATATGGTCCAAAATCATTCAAGCAATCAATGATACTTAGCCATAAAAACAAGTGATCTATGAACAGAAGGACTTACTAAAAGTAGCTAGAGAAGAAATTCATAAAACCAAAGATGAATTGGGCACCAAGCGTGAAGAAGCATTGGAAATCATTAAGTTCCTCGACAGTAAAACTAAGCAAGAATTGGATGAAATAGGAATAACAAACAGGAAAAAAACAATTCTTGAGGTAATAAAAGTAATTTCCAAGAAAAACTTGATGAAACATTTGGAAGAAAAGTGCCAAAATATGGACATAGCCATCACAAGATTCATGGTGAAATTTGACACTTTGAGGCAAAAATGACTTCCTAATATTCTAGTAATCAATGATAAATTGATGAAACAAGAAGATTATGATAAAAAGATAAGGGAATTTTCCAGAGATTAGGTGAACAAATGAGATTGGCAACGTATTCCAACAGGTAAACTGTTACATAAAAGCATTGAAAATCTGTTTTATTTACAACATGAGATAAAACACCTTTTTGTGGTCAAGCCAACTTTTGTAAGATACACAGAAGCAGATGAAAACTTCAGGAAACTTAAAAATATCAAATTAACAGAAGAAGAATTATGGGAGAAGCTTACAGATTTGCTGTAAAAAATCAGTTTGCATCAAGAAAAGAGGAAAAACAGAGTTTTTTTTTACACAGTAAAATAGACTTTTAGGCAGTACATCAGTCAAAATCAGCAAGTTAAAGTGTATCATAAGTTAAAGAGTATCAAATGAAATATGAAGTTTTAAAATAGATTGAGATCAATTTCCAGCGTGAGGGACACCTCAATAGTCCAACTACACCCAAATCCAACAGCTTACTATTTAATTTGAATAAATAGGACAGATTGCAATTTGTTAGGCAACTATCACTATCTTTTTGTAAAAATATTTTTTATTTTCTAAAAAATATTCCTAAGATTGTTCTAGGATATTTTTTACTACTTTTTGTATAAATACTTCATCATTTGAAGAATTAGTGTGGATTAATTGCTGAATATTTCTATAGTTGTTATACTCTGAACGTAAGGGTTTTTGTAATCAAGTTCAAGTCAGAAGACTGGATCTCAAGCAATAAAGCATCATATTACTGGATTCATGTGTTCGGCCACTGAAGTCAAGTATTTTATAAATGTTATTTGTCAATTTTCTTATGTTTTTCATCCATTCATGAATGTTTTCTAAATTTTAATGTGAAATCAGGAATTGTTATATCAGAATTTGTTAAGAGCACTCTGTTATTGATTGTTTTTCATTTAAATGTTTTACGTTGATATCCAGACTTGGGAACCCTTAATTGCTCCCTAATTTCAATTGACCTCTCCCTCTTCACTCATTATCTAGATCAAAGATTCTTAATTACTCTTTATCCCGATTAAAACCATTTCACCATCAACCTTTGAAGATCTGAAATGACTCTACTATCTTGCCCAGTGAAAATTTGACTTTATACCTTGATCTTGATCTTTCTGCTTGACACATTGACTCCATCTGCTCAATGGATTACAAATTCACATCTATCCATCTCAATAAGTGATTTTCCCACCAAAACAAATCAAAACCCCAAAACCAATTTGTCCTATATAACTAGCCTAAAATCAGATATAAAAAAAAGTTAAATCTTACAGAGAGAGCCCTCCCTGGCCCTTAGGAAGGCTAGATCCTAAAGCTTAAAAGTAGGTCTGTGGTTACCTCTCTTATTCTTTAAACTATAAATCAAAATCTCACAACTTTGGGAATTATTAGAGTGATAACACCATCTAACTAGCTCACACTTTCTTGTAAATTAGTAATCTATTTGCATCAAATTTGTGATAATGAAACTAACTCTACTTTGTTTTTTCAGTAAAGGAAAGGAAGGTTTGGAGTGGCCTAGGAGCTTCACCTAATTATAACATCACAATTGAGGATCAACATTAATCTAGATTAAGTCAAATTTGCAATGGGGATCAAAATTGATGAGGAAACTAAGTCCTATAGGTTTGCTACATGTGGCTGCTGCAAGAGCCTTGTATTGCTACAGGTGGGCCCGTAATGCTACAGGATAGCTGCCGAGAGGGTTTTGAAGGTGAAATGGTGTCTTGAAGGCATGGAGAGGTGGATGGAGGTTGGGGTAAATGAGTGAAGGTTGGCTTAATCTCCTAGTCAAGCTCATAACCTTTCAAATGCTTATCTTTCAGTGGGATGAGTGCTCTCAGTGTACCTATGTAAAATGACTTTATGAAATAGAGTTCTTAGGAAAAAATTTAGAGGTGCCTAGACAAGGTGAGGGAGTTCAAGATGGAAGTGGTAAAATTTGCCCTTTATTTTATATCCATGCAACAATGCAATCATCACATGCATGCACCCATTTATCATTGACAAAATGAGATAACTTCTGGTGGAAAATATGAGTTGAATTTAAATGAGATCTAGTTTATGCCATACCTATGATATAATCATTAAACTAACCTCTAAGATACATAAATAAAATCTAAGAAAATACAAATAACACAAATAGATTTCCAAGAAATCATAAACATAATACTTTTGAACTGTGGTTGTGAATTCTTCCACTCATGCTCCCACAAGAGAGGTGAAGTAGAGGCCACAACCACAAGTTTTGATGGATTATTCTCTACGGAAATGCAATAAACTAAGAAATACTTGAATCTAAGAGAAATACAAATACACAAGAGGGACCTAAGCCACTAGTTTGGGCGCAAACCTAAGAGCCTCAACCCTCTAGAACTAACTCAGTGATAACTCAATAAGCAGCTTCTCATTATCATCAAGTAAAATGTCTAATACATTAGATGATATTCAAAATAACAATGCCAAGTTCTTGAGTTCAATAGGTACCTAGTTGAAAAAAAAACTCGAATCCTAATGGGCTCTTATTCTTGTTTATTTATAAAAGAGGGTAGCTGCTAGCAACTCAATAGAAAGTAAGAATAATTGTCTCCTTCAACTGGAGAATGGTGGATTTGTTCTTCATTACTCCCACTTTCACTAATAGTGGCTTGGTTGTCAATGACCTTGAGCTGATTAGAGAGACAATGTTGTGATATTAGGATTATTGAGGGAGTTGAGGAGGCAGGAAAACTCCTAGATTCTCTCCTTGTTGTCTACTTCGGGCCCCTGCATGGAAAATATCTCAAAAATTCTCCATTTCCAGCAATTAAACCACATTAGGTCACATGATATGACACACACTTTTTATCCTTCTCACTAAGCATAACATAACTAAAAATTGAAATAAATGTGAGAAAGAGATAGTTCTAAAGCTAGAGGATGGCATCATGACCCTTATAATATACCTATTGAGAGACATACTGGGAGCACTATGGAGTAGCAAAATATTTTGGAACCGCGGAAAGATCAAAATTTGGAAGGTATGGTGATTCACTTAAAACCATGCATGGAAATTTTTTAAAATTGTATTGTTGATTTTACTATTAATTTTTTTTACAATTTCTGTTAGATTTATTAAAAAAAAAAAAAAAAAAAAAATTAAAACCATACATAATAAAAGTTGTACTATTGATTTTATTGTTAAAAATTTTTGCGGTCTCTCTTCCTATTTAGATTTAGTTAAAATCCAGAAAAAAAAAACAAAAAAAAAAACAAAAAAAATCAATACTTACCTAAATCCTTGCTTCTTCTTGCTTATGTGACTGCAAAATTTCACCTTAGGGTTAAACTCCCTCTACAACTTCACAATTAGGTTTTTTCTTTTTAGGAATTTTATATTTTGGTACTTACTATATATAGGGCACTTGACATGTAAAGTAGGGGGACCACTTATTGAATCAGATCCAAACCTTGTCGTCCATATCCATTTTTTTAGAAAATGTCATATGTTTATAGGTACACCCTTTGTAAGACAACACATCGGTGATGGCAGTGATTTCATCGTTACATATCACACAAAATCTTGTTGAACATGTTTATTTTTTGAAAAATAACGTCTTTTTATCATTGCGCCCTGTGTAATATAATGTACTAGCTCGCCTCTGCCAAATAACACTCTTAAGTGACTTGTATTTTTTTTATGTTTTCATTTTTTACTGTGATGGTATGCTTTTATCATTACATATCACACTGCCATAATTTAAAACTATTTTTAAAATTTTATTTTTACTGTTAGTTTTGAAAAATTAAATGCCTGACACATTTAATATATTAAACACACCTTGGCATTTATTCAAATAACCACACCAGTTACCATAAATATTTTTGGCCGAAAAATTATTCTGCATTGAATGGTATAGGTTGTATATTGATAAAAAATGCCCGAGAAGCTTTCAAGTAACAAAAATACTAATCAACACAATGATAACACATCCAAAAACGTAGAAAAGGCAAGTCCTTTGTAAATTCTGTACAAAATTAATATGTTTGAACTATATGTAAGTTTAACTAATATGTTTTGGTAAGTGTGCGTCATGCAGAGCCATAAAATGAGGAAGGTCAATAAGACTCTTTCTAATCTAATTGCAAAAGAGCATAAAAGCTTGATAGAAAAAATGCAAAATTATGAATCAGGTGAATGAAAAAATACTATTCAATATGAGTTTCTATTTTGAATTTTCATTAATAATATACTTAATAATATTATATAACATGTTTCAAATAATCTATTAATTCATATATGTTTAATGTTATACATGGAGCAACAATAGAGGAAAATATCATTCTAAAAAAAGGAAAATTATAGAATATGTAAATGACGATGAATTATTCCTTAGCTCATCTAAAGTGGTGTTGTAGGTTAATGAAAAGGGGGGGGGGGGGGTTGGGGTGTGATTTTACAAAACTATGAGGGTTATAGTAGAACGAACATATAAACATACTTTCGATACAAAAATCAGTCCAATGATTCCAAGGACCAAGTTACATCTAAACTACATGAAGTGTTTCCATAGCAATGGTCAATGAGACCTCTCACACTTGCAATAGCAAAAACATACAACACCAAAAGAAGAATCATTCAAAAGTAAATATTCCTAATTAAAATGATTTTCTAGAAATATATTTATATATTACTACAAACCATCCATTTACTAATATAAATTTGGTTATATTTAGTTTTCATATATCAATATAAAAATATCTTATTACTTTTTTCAGGAAGATTATGAAAATCCCAAAGGATCAATGAGCTGACATGGAAAACATGCTAGTAGGAATGTCCAAAAAAACGTACAAGGAGATGGTCAAAGAAATGGACATAGTTTCATCATAGGAGGAGCCATCTCAACAAAAATGTGCTTTCAATGTATGTAATCATTGAATTTGTACATATAAACAATAATTTAGAATTAAATATTAATTTTCAAGTATTTTCTTGCATAAAAGAAAACAAAATGTAACTCATTCAACACATAAAACATAGAGACAAGGAAGAAAAGGGTTGATATCAAAGTTTGTGAGTAATTTCTGATATTTCCTTATAACAACTCAAGGTTTCATTTTTGTATATTTTAAGTTGTTTTAAAATAACCATCCTTTAATGCCTTCAAATAGGTGCTAACATACAAAGAAGAGCCATTAGAAGAATTGATTAACATTGAGTTAAATATGGGTTGTGAGTATATGTTGGCATATCAAAAATTCATTGTGGAATTTGTAATTATCTATGTTGTTTTACTTCTTTGAGTTTATAATTAACATAACAAAAAAATCCTTTATATTAAATCTATGATATAAAGGAAACATGGCGTTATATTCTTGAAGCACCTGTATTGTTTGCATTTAATGCCCCTGTTCATTGTAATTCTGAAAGAACCAGTGCTTTCACATATCTAATGCTTGGGTGCTACAAAATATTGTTTCCATCCCCGGTGCATTATTCAAATAAAAAACACCGGTCTTTTTATATTAGTAGTGCACTGGTGCTTTTATACAAATCATAAGTACTGACGCTGCAAGTTTAACTAGAAGCACCAGGTCTGCAATATTTTTTGGCCTATCCCGGTGTTGTTTCTAAAAAAGTACAACTTGAGGTGTTTGTTTAATTTATACGCACCGGGGTAGTATACATTTCAGGCATTAGTGTTCTTTGCATTCAACGCCCCAATGCTTGTATATAGTTAGCGCATCAGTGTTATTTTTCCATTAAGTGCATTGCTAAAAAAGAATCCACTAAAACCTCCAACCACCCAGATTTTTTTAGTTGTGATGAATTTTCGTTATCATCATCGCCAAAATGTCTGCTACTGAAAAATGATATTGCAGCGAAGGTTTTTTTTTTATAATTTTTGGAAATTTCATAACACTAAAAACCTTCTTTGTAACCTTTGATAGAAGGTATTTTCCTTGTAGTGTCATGTTCCTAAAAACATGGACTTAAGACACCAAGCCAATAGGAAATATATCCCCACAAATGAGAGAAAAAAAAAGAAACCATAGCCACTCAAACTAGGACAATAAAGCATAAGACCTACATGCCAGTACGGTCAGGGTCCCACAAAAAAAATCCATGAGAGAAAAATTCTAATTCAAATCCCCAATTCAAACCAAGTTGAGATATAAATAATATCCACAAGCCAAGAAAATACCAAGAATCCCCAAACATCAAACATAAAATAAGAGCCATTATCCCACCTACAATAAAGCTCAAAATCTAGAGCAATTGATTTTCCTGATCTTCCATTATCTTTCAAGTGCGTGGGATTACTACAAGATGAATGCTCCTTGATTACGATGAATTGTAATTAAACTTTCCATGTGTACTGATATGTTAATTATCTATCATTTAAGGTCACTGATAACAATGGTTTGATACTTAAGGAATGGTGAATAATAACTCCCTACTTTTTAAACTTAATTTTTCACAATGTAGAAGAATAATTGTTGACTAGACGATTTTCCTAATCTTATAATGACCCTGGGATGTGTAAGAAATCAACACTTTCATAACAAATGAATTTATTCCTAATTTTTTTAACATTCCTTGTTATATTTCCATCACTTAGAGAGGAAGATCTTAGATTTAATTTGACGTTTAAAGTCAAATTCCCTATTACAATAAGTTTTTTAATATGATTTCAGTTGATAATTTTGAACTCCTAGAGTAATGTCAAAGCCTTTACTTGATTGTTTTAATCTCTACCTAATCCCCATGCAAAAGTGTTTTCTTAATTTTCTTCAAGTTGAAAATGATCCCCCCCCCCCTTCTACCACCCCACTCTTTCACTAATTTTATAAACTTATCAAGTAAAAATTTGTTTTCATTGCATCATAATTCTTTTGAACATAAACTCATACTCAAAGGTTTTTTCACCCAAATATTATAAAATTGATTTGATTTCCACTCCAAGTCTATGAAATTATTAAATTATAGAGGATTTTCCTTCACTTAGATTGTGAAGAGGTCGTGGTAGCTCTTGAAACTTGATAGTGTGATATTGATTTTGAAAACAACTGTTGGTTATGGATGGCTTGAAATTTTGGAATTTGACATTAAATGTATTAATTTTGATTTAATTTAAGATAATATTGTCAAAGGATCTTAGCTTGAGTGCTTTTGTGAACAATTTGTTTCCCTACTTGCATGGATTCAAGTCTCTAGAGACATGATATAATTGGCCCTTTGTGTCATTTATGAAATAGCTGCATCTGGTGTAATAGTGGTAGTTGGTTCTCAAAAAATTCTCATTCTGGTTTTTAAAAAAATTAAGATAATTAATTAGAATGTTAACAATTTTAATCAGTGATGAGAATATTGTATTAATTCAAAATCCACACATAGATCATAGCTTGTACAACAGGTGATTATAATGAAAATTCATTGAGGCCAATGTTGGAAATACTGATATGAGGGTGAATCAATATTTCACTTAATTTTAATTAATTTTTCACTTAAAAAGAATCAAATATCATTAGTATCAAATCAATTCACATAATCAACATCACATCACATCACATGAACTGTACACATGAAATTTTACATGGAAACCCAATGCAGGAGAAAACCATGAAATGATTTCTAATATATATGATGGGTACAATAATTTTTATCAACACCAACTAAAGGGAAGCACCAACTCCCTAATACTCAGTTAGAAAAGTATCCAGTTTTATTAGGAAGCACCAACTCCCTGAAAGGATGCACCAACACCCTAGATTTACTAGTATCAACTGGAAGGATGCACCAACAACATGCTAACATTGATTTGTTGCCCTAGCACCACCCTGCCACCCTGAAGTATTCTCAGGAACTAACTTAAAGGATACTTCAATCCCCTCCTTACACCACCCTACCACCCTGAAAATAAAAGATAGGAGAACAAGGATTTGTGGGAGCCTATACCAGGGATAATGACCCACTTAATATACCAATCAATCACTATTAATATCACTTCACCATTGTATTTTCCAATACCTTAGATCTAGTTAATCACTTCAACATAATATTTCAAGTATGCCTATTCTTAAATTTAAAAATATTATTACTTGTAAATAAACTTGTCAAATCATTTATTTAATCATTTCAATGTACAATCCTGACATTTTAACAAAATAAGAAACCTCTAGCTCATACCTC
Source organism: Pinus albicaulis (assembly GCA_034641835.2). Lineage (NCBI taxonomy): Eukaryota > Viridiplantae > Streptophyta > Pinopsida > Pinales > Pinaceae > Pinus > Pinus albicaulis. The sequence goes on along the minus strand of CM076583.1, from coordinate 907,106,398 downwards.
GCATCTTAATATGAATTTTTAAAAATTGTTTGATCATGCTACAATGGGAGATCAAGATTGGAATTGTTGTCACTATTTATGTGCCTCCTTTCTCATTGTCTTCTCAAGATATTAGTGTTTAGTCTTGCATTGTGAAAATGGCCTAAACAACCCTTATCTCACCCCTTTTAATTCTACTTTTGAATCCAAAATAGGCCTTAAACTACCTTTAATTCTTCCCTAAACCATCTCTTGATCTTCTCTTGACTATGACTTGAACAAGCCTTGGCATGCCCTATGACTATGGCCTAAAAAGGCTCAAAATGTGGTTCAAAATAAACTTAGAATGTAGCCTTAAATTTCCCCTTCTTCGTGGTAAAAAATGAGCTTAAAGTCGGTCCCTTGCCTATGGCTTACACTGGCCCAATTTCAGCCCTTTTCCTATGACCTAAACATGCCTAATTTCGTCACTTATCTATGGCTCAAACTCACACTCAAACAAATCTTTCTCTACGGATAGAACATGCCTCAAATTGACCCTTATGTGCAGCCCTAACTTGGCTTTCTTAACTCCAGATGTGGCTTCAGATCATGCCATTATTCACCTTAGAAACTCATCCTAGAAAAAACTAAACAATAAGCCATAAACATATATGAAAAAGATAAAATAAACCCCCAAAAGAAGATTCTCCTTGGCCTTTGCTCATGATCTTGAATTAGTCCATGACCTAAGAATTACATATCTATTTTGATGATTGCATATATAATCCAATTGAGCTAACATTCTCTCTCATTTATAACCCATGACTAGGGCTAGGGTTGGGTTGAATTTACATATTAAATTCTTAAAAAATTCTATTCATTGACTTTGAAACCACCCTTTCAATAGGTTTACCTTAAATATTTTATAAAACAATTTTATAAAAATGAAATTCCTTCTTTTAGGGATAACTTGGAGGTCCTTTTGCATTTTTGATGTGGAAAACATATTTATTTATTTCTCTTTAAATTTTATGCCAATTTTTTGGACCAAAACATGGTGCTTCGTTTACCATTCATTTGGGCACCTTGACCTTGATTTTAGGGCTTCACCTTTAGGAGGGAATATCTCCTCAACTGTGAGGAGCCACTTGGAATACCACATACCGTTGGAAACAACATGGTGAGTACTATCATATGATGATGGTCCAAAATTCATTTTCACATTTATTTTCCATAACAAGAGTAAGAAAAATAAAGCTTCTTATAGCTTCTACTAGAGTTGAAACCAATGATAACCAATTTTGAACAATCCCCCCCCTTTGACATTGATGGAAACCATCATATTCCCCTTGTTATTACTACTCCCCCAATCTCCATGATTCTAATATTTCTATCCCCCTTTTAAATCAATGAAAAAGGTATCTCCCCCTAACAAAGTATCTCCCTTTGTCTTCTTGTTATTTTCCTTTTCGCCCCCTTTATTCTTGGATTTTTGGTGTGTAGATCAATGTGAACCAAGAAGTATTCCAAGTTTATACTAAAGATACTGAAATGTTTCTCATGGAAGAGGGTTGGTGAAGATTTCAAATATCTCTTCCTTTGTACCAATATACACTACCTTGGTACTCTTTTATGTGAATTGTTCTCAAAGAAAGTGGTATTTGATAGGAATATGTTTGGTCTTAGAGTGCATCACCAGATTCTTGGAGATACTATGGTCCTTGTGTTGTCACAAAATATCAAAATGTGATCATCATACCTTAGTAGTAGATATTGAATAGTTTGCTTCATCCAGAGGATCTGAGTGCAGCATGCTACTGTAGGAATGCATTTTGATTCTACTATAGACAAGGATACTAAAGAATACTCCTTGCTCAACCATGAAACTAGAAAATCACCTCAGTAGAAGGTTGCTCCACTTGTGTTTTTTCCTATCATCAACATTTCATGCCCAATTTGCATCTATATAGGTTTTCATAGTTAATTTGTTCCCTTTTGGATACCATAATCAAAATTTTGATGTTCTTTTGAGACATCTTAAGATCCATTTTATAGTTAAAACATGGGATTCCTTTGGTGTCAGTTGAAATCTTGCAACCTATCCAACTGCTTGCATCACATCTAGTATTGAAGTTGTGACATATAGTAAGTTTCCAATCATTGAACTATAGAGTCTTTGGTATGCTTCCTTAGATTCATTGTCTTTGCTTAACTTGCAATAGGTCACCATGGGAGTGGTTATAAGTTTACAATCTTCCACTCAAAACCTTCTCAAAATTTCATTGATGTACTTCAAGGTTCGGGAAATGAATATTATTTCATCTTCTTGTGATATCTAAAGTACTAAGAAGAAGTTCAACTCTCCAAGTAGAGACATCTCAAATTCATTATGCATATCTTTTGCAAAATTCTAACTCAACCTGTCATTGTTGCTACCAAATATGATTTCATCCATGTATACTTCAATGATAGTTAGGATGTCTTGATCAACCTCTATATATAGATTGCTATCTGCACTTCCATTTTTTAATCCTTATTGTTGTCAATATCTATCTAGGCTTGCGTACCAACATCTAGGTGCTTTCTTAAGACCATACAGGGCCTTCTTTAATTTCAAAAATAATATTCCTTTTTGGTTAACGGAAACCCTTTTGGATATTTTATGCCAAATTATTATTCTAAACATCCATTGAGAAAATTTGATTTTACATCCATATAATACACTTTGATCCTTATCAAGCAAGCATAAGCCAAGAACATCTCGATTGCTTCCATTCTAGCCACATGTGAAGGTTTTTATTCAAAACATATCCCTTTTACTTGTGCATATCCTTTACATACCAATATTCCCTTATTCCTGGTTACCTTTCCATCTTTGTTCAACTTGTTTCTTAACACCCATTTTATGCCAATGATGTTCTTGTCCTTAGGTTTTGGAACCAATTCCCATGTCTCATTCTTCTCATTTTGGTTCAGTTATTATTCCATGGCCTTGATCCGATGTTCATCATCGTTGGCTTGTTCAAATTTACTTTTCTCGACTGTGGATAGCAACAAAAGATGTCTCTATTCTGGCATGTGTAGTTGTAAACTTCTTTTGGTTTCTATTTGTGCATTCATATCTCCAATTATCTACTCCATTGGGTGATTCTTCTAATACCAAGGTTTAGGTTCTTTGGAAGGTACCTAAACATTTTGTTAATTATCTTCAGTTTCTTCCTGGTTGACATTTGGCTCTTCTTCTGATGGTTCTTCCTCTTTTATTTCCTCTTGTTACCTTTGTTCTTCTATTTCCTAGTCTTTTGAGTTTGTGCTTCCTTCCCAAGTTTCATGCATTTCATCAACCCTTACTTATCACTGTTACTTATGAGCATTTCGTTTTTTAGAATATGACCATATGTTTCTAATTCTTGTACCCAAAATATAAAACTCAACTTGGAATCATTCACCATAGTTCTAGCCATTTCTTGTATAGCTCAAGTTTTCCTTTCAACTACTCCATTTTGCTAAGGTGTCCTAGCCATTGAGAATTGTATTTTTATTCCTTTTTCTTCACAAAAGTGTTGGAATCCTTTTGACATGAACTCTCCTCCATTATTTGATCTTAAGAACTTAATTTTCAAATCAATCTCGTTTTCAACCATATCTTTGTAAATCCTAAAGCATTCAAATGCTTCTAACTTGTTCTTAAGAAAACATACCCCTATTATTCTAGTGTAATCATTTATAAGCAACATGAAATATTGTTCACCATTCAAATCTTTAGTTCTCATTGGTCCACATAGATCAATGTGTACGACCTCCAATGATTTTGAAGTGGAATTTTCCTTGGCTCTGAATTCAATCCTTATTTGTTTTACATGATGAAAATTCTTACACATGGTGCTTGCCAATTTTGAGATTTTTAGCCTATCCCTTACTACTTCCTTTTTGATGATTTTGACCAAATTGTCAAATTGCATGTGACCCATTCTCTTGTGCAAAATGAAACTTTCATCTTCCTTCCCCAAACAATAAATTGCCTTTCCAATTTCCTCCAAAATTCATATGTTATTGGGATTCCTTATTGTTATTTCCACTAATCTACCTGCTTCCTTCCTTTTTATTTCACATTTCTCAGGAGTTGAACAAAAGCGTGTGTCCTTGTTCACACATTCGACTCACAATTAACAGGTTATGCTTCATATTTTCGATGTGAAATTATTTTTCTTCCATGGTGTCCTTGCTTCCAAGCTTGACTATACATTTTCCTATAATTTTGGTTGAGCCATCATTTCCAAACTAAACCAATCCATCCCTTTCTTTTTGCAAGGTTACAAATTTGTCTCTATCCCCTATCATGTGGTTTGAACAAACATTGTTAACATACCATTCACTTTTATTTCTTTGGGCTTTTACAACAATGTCACAATTTTCAACCTTCTTTTTTATCCTTTTGAAGGTTCTTTTGGAGGATTTTTAAAACCATGCTTTGGCTCTTTTGGAGGAATGATAAACCAACAATCCTTTGCTATGTGTCCAAAATTGTTGCACTTCTAGCATTCTAATTCATTACTTAATTATCCAAAGATATTATAGTTTTAGTTATAATCTTCATGAGGCTTTATAATAACGTCATTCTTAGAGAAACTTCCATAACTGCTTATATTCTTAGCATACACTTTAAAATTTACAAGTTTGTGCCAAAAATAGTTTTAGGAATAACGCAAGCCAAGAAAGATAGTTTGGTACTTGAGAGTGGGGGATATTCTAAGTGGTGAAAATCTCTAGAAAAAATCTTTTTGATTCCAATCCACCGTTGGTTGTTGATTTTTTGTTCTCTTAATTGAATTATCTTGACCTTTTATTGGCTGAACATTATCTTTTGAGGGCCTACATTCCTCCTTCTTGATAGGACCCTTGATGACACTTGCATAACTTTTTTGTTTCACTTCTTCTCCTGTCACCATGGAGATTGAATCCTTCTCAACATAGATTTCCTTGTATCCTAACCCAAATTTATCTTTTCATGGCCTTTGATTGTTGATAATTTCATCCAAAATTTTAATGTTGTTTGCAAAATTATGTTGGAATTTTTTCTTTTGAACTTCCTTTCTTAGAGAAACTACCTTTGATTTGATACTATCCTTTATTTTAAAATTTTATTCCAACTAGATTTTGAGTGTCTATTCAATTATTCTAGCTTCCTCTAACTGGACTTTTAGACTGAAGATGGTCTTCTCTGATTCTTCAGACATTTTTTTGAGACTTTTAAAATACTCTTTTAGTTCACTTAGATAATTTTCCAATGCCTTGGTTTTATTCCTGTCTACTTTTATATATTTTAAGGAACTAACATATTCTCTCTCAAGGTATACTTCTCAATTTACTTAATCATCTTCATGGGTTTCCTCTTGATTCTCTATTTCCATGAATAAAATTCTTACTGTCGTTATCTGTTTCATCATCCAATGAAGAAATGTCTTCTTTTAAATAGAGAATTTTCTTGAAGATTTTTATTTTACTTTGTTTCTTGTCTCTTTTATGATTTTTATTTTCCTTCTTAGGAGCTTATTATTCATCATCACTATATAAACACTTTTTATAAGGACATTTTGAATAAAAATGACCAATTTTACCATATTTAAAACACCCTAAGGGAAGCTTACCTTTGTACTTTCCAGTTCGTTGCTTCATTGTTCTCACATTGTTGGTTATTTCTTCATCTGAATCATCACTACAACTATGAATGGAGATTGGCTTTGATTGTAGCTTCCTATTTCTTGTATTCTTGGATGCTTTTAAAAATGCTTCTCCTTTGGATAGGTTTTCCTATTCAGTTCTAATTTTGTATGTTGAAGTATTCCATGTAGCTCATCCATGTTGACCATAGTTAAGTCTGATATTTCTTCTAGAACTGATACCTTACAGTCAAATCTTATTGGAAGAGATAGAAGTATCTTTCAAACAATTACATTTTCCTCTATTTCTTCTCCCAATCATTTCATGTCATTTACTATGCCATTAACGCAGAGAAAGTAGGCTACAATTTTTTTCGTCTTCCTTAATTTTCAAATGCTCAAATTTTCCTCTGAAGGTTTTAAGCTTGGCATCTTTAACTTATTATCTCCTTCATATATGCCTTGAATCTTGTCCCAAAGATATTTTTCAGATGTACAATGCATTAATTTAACATAAAATGAATTTGTGAGGCCACTTAAAATAATATTCCTCGCTTTTGCATTATTTTCATAGATTTTCTTACCAACATAATCTATTGGAGGAGTGGGAGATTAATTGTATCCACTTTCTACAAAGTTCTAGACATAAAATCCCCGTGCTTCCACAAATTATCTCATCCTTCCACTCTAAAACACACAAATTTTTTTATCAAACAATGGAGTTTAATTTATGGTGTAATCCATGATCTATCTTCCAGTGGTTAGACCATTGTGAAGGAACCTGCTCTGTTTCCAATTGTTGGAAACATTGAGAGGGGATTGAATGAACATTTCACTTAATTTTAATTATTTTTTCACTTACAGGGTATTAAATATAATTATTATAACCTCAAATCACATAATCAACATCACATCACATCACATGAAAAATACACAAGAAAATTTACGTGGAAATCAATGTGGGAGAAAACCACAAAATGATTTCTTATGTATGATTAGTACAATAATTTATTAGCACCAACTGAAGGGAAGCACCAACTCCCTAGTACTCAATTAGAAAATAATTCAAGCTCATCAGGAAGCACTAATTCCTTGAAAGGATGCATCAACACCCTGGCTTTACTAGCACCAACACCTCGTTAGAATCAACTTCTTGCCCTAGCATTTCCATGCCACCATGAAGAATTATTAGTCACTAACCTGAAGGAGACTCCAATCTCCTCATTGCACTACCCTACCACCTTGAAAATAAAAGATAGAAGAACAAGGATTTTTGGGCTCTAGTACCAAGGAAAATTACCCTCTTATAATAACAATCAACCACTATTAATGTCACTTCACTACTATCTCTACCAATACCTTAGACCTAGTTAATAACTTCCACACAAGCTTTCAAGTCTTCCTAGTTTTGAGTTTTAAAATATTAATACCTGTACAAGGAATTGTCAAAGCATTCATTCATTCATTTTTTGCAATGTACAGTCCCAAAATTTTAACAAAAGAAGAAACCTCTAGCTCATATCTCAGATCTTCATATGAATTTTGAAAGGGTTCTAATCATTCTATAGTGGGTGATCAAGCTAGGTCTTGCTGTCAATGTTTATGTGCCTCCTTGCTCACTTTCTTGTACAAATATTAGCCTTCAAGTCTGCATTGTGAAAGTGCACTAAACAACCCTTAACTTAACCTTTCAATTCTGCTTTTGACTTCTATCAAATCATTTTTTAAACATTATTTAATTTTTCCCTAAACCATGTCCTGATATTCCCTTGACTATGACCTGAATAGGCCTTACCTTTCCCTCTATTTGCAGACCAAACAGGTTCATACTACGACTCAAAATAACCTCATGCTGCAGACTTAAAATTCCAATTCATCGTGGCCAAAGCATTCCTAAACTTGGATCCTTTCCTGCAACCTACACATGCCTAATTTTGGTCTTGTTCTTGTGACCTAAATAGGCGTAATTTCAACCCTTATCTACAGCTAAAACAATCACTCAAATAGCTCTTTCTCTATGTCCAGAATAAGCTTCAACTCGACCCTTATGTGCAACCCTAACTTGGCCTTCTTAGCTTGAGATGTGGCCTCATATCAAACCCTTATTTTCCTTAGAAGAAATTGAACAACGAGCCATAAATATATATGAAAAAGACAAAACACACCCTAAAAAAAATATTATCCTTGGCCTCTGCTCCTGATCTTCAATTAGTTCATGGCCTCAAAATTTCAGAGCTATTTTGACGATCGAATTGAGCTAACATGCCATCTTATTTTGATCCCATGACTAGGGCAAGGGATGGGTCTAATTTACATAATAAATTATAAAAAAAATATTTTAATTGGCTTTGAAACCATCATTTCAACAAGTTGACCTTAAATATCTTATAAAACAATTTTACATAATAATAATAATAATAGTAATACTCCTTTTTTAGGGATGACTTGGACATCCTTTTGCATTTTTTATGGGAAAAATATTTATTTATTTCTCTTTAAATTTCATGCCATTTTTTTGGACCAAAAATAGTGCTTCTTTTAACATTCATTTGGGGAACCTTGACCATGATTTAAGGGCTTCTTATTTAGCATGGCATATCTCCTTGACCATGAGGAGTCATATGGCACACCACCTACTATTGTAAATGGCATGAAAAGTACTTTTAGATGATGATGGTATAGATTTCATTTTCACGTTCATTTTCCATAACACGAGCTGGAAAAGTAGAGATTATTTTGGCTTCTACTAGATTTGACATCAATGACAACCAATTTTCAACAAATTTCTATACTTGTAACTTCACGACTGTCTTTATTCTTAATATATATTATCCATATTAGTATCCTAAAGGAATCGTTGCAAGGAAATAATACCATTTCTCATTAGGATCTGTGTCTAAGATTACACCTTTATTGGTGATATCATCTACATCAAAATTGTTCATTCTTAACACATGAAAGAAGTTAATAATAGAGAATGATTTCATGTTCCTAATTCAATCAATAATGCTTCACAACTTCCAATTCTTAGATAAATATCCATAAACAAGGTGGTGGATATCAATATGTGAATCTCCCAACACCACCAAAACTACCATGATTGCTTCTTTGGTTAGAAGCATCCCTTGTGGTAATCCTCATGCATCTACTACATTATTTTTGTAATTGCCTAACCCCCACTTGTACTCAATTTCAATTTTTCCATCAAGGTTGAGAATAACCCCTCCTACTCCTATCACCCCCAGTTAAAATGTTAAATTTAAAAATATAATTAATTATGATGTAATTTAATATAATGTAATATAATTAATTGGAATATTAATTGTAATCGCCTCACTCTACGATGCACTATGGGGTAGATGTTGTCTCGTAAAGTTACATTTAAAAATAATAAAATAATACTTATGTCAAAAAATTAAAAAATAATATTAACAAAAAAATCATTTTGGCCATAAATAAAATGCTTCAATTTCCACGTTAAATTTTCATCAACTTTATATAGAAAGATAAAGTAATCGAGAGTAAAAAAGTTCTAATTTTTTTTATAATTGTTTTTTAATTTTTAGTGCCGAGATGCATATTAAATATGGAATTGAAAAGTGACATCTAAAAATAATATTTATATTACAATTTAGTAAGAAGGAAATGTTGTTGAAAAATGACAATAAGAAAATCTCGATTTAGTTTTCCCTTGAATTAAATTAGGAGAAAATCGAAATTCCACATCACAAGACAACTTGAATGAGTCAACTAAGTTACTTTCACTTATTTGGCTCAGTTAATTCGAGTTGAAGGCCTAACTTGAGTTGTGTAGAGTGATTCTTAAATTTTAGGAACCTAGGCTAAGTTAATTTCAGTTGTAACAATTTAATTCAGTTAAATTGAGTTAAAGTTAGTTAAACTAGTTCCAACTGTTGGAGGAACTAGTAGGAGGTCTAACAGTGGGGTGTATCTTCAATGTTCAACCATTTAACTGATAAATCAGCCATAATTAACTAATGCATCATGAAATATGAGTTACCCAGTTGATATTAGAGTTCAAGGGAAATTTACTATCAATTGTATAATTATCCAAGTTGTACAGGTGATTCATGTAGTCATAGAAGGACCTATAGGGATTGCACAGTTCAGGATGGGGATTTCCCTAATTAATAGGGGTTTAATTCCTTGAGAAACAACACAAGGAAATAAGAGCTTGGAAGGCAGGAAAATTGATTCATATTTATGCAGGAACACAAATAAATATAGAAATAAACATAAATGCAGACTTGCAGCATAAAATATACTTCATTTGATTAATATAAAATAATTGAAATAAGCTTACAGAAAAAATGGAAATAAACTAGCTCGGGCGATGCTAGCTCAAATCTTAGAAGATATGTGGCGTCTACATGGTTCTAAATTGTGTTACAATGAGGTTCAAGGGCCTTTTTATTATTGAAGAACATGGGAAATCTTTAAACAACCAAAAGCCTAACCCCAGGAGATGGAACACCAAGAGTTTGCGAGCCCCATTGTGTTTAATTGGGCAGCCAACTTCCCGGGGTTGTAACTTGGTCATATTATATTTATTTGGTGCATACGATATATCTTCAGAAATATCTCTCGGAGTAATATAATATTTGATGCAGGCCCCTTCCAACAACTATGGGATTTCTCTAGACCTCAAAAAACACTCTTTAAGGGGTCAACATTGCTCTAGAAGTTTATGACCCAAAATACAACTAAAAATAGTAAATGGTGTTATAAACAAGGAAACTGATGAAACCAACTGGAGGTCTAGGTGGAATAGGTGGGTGGCCATGAATATACACCTGGATCATTCCTCCCCCCTTAGGAAGAAATGGTCCCCATTGTGTATAGAGCCTCCATGAGGTGAGGAGATTTCTGTTGAATTTGGTCCCTGATGAACCACTTGCCCTGGTGAAGAAGTTGTTCTGCTTTGAAAAATCGATATAGCTAGATCCTTTGCTAGCAAGTTTTCTTGATCTGTGTGTCCATGATCTGATCAGTTGTGGATTTTTCCATGCAATCTAGGTTTAACTCTATTTGTGTGAGTTGTTCTGCAATTTCGGATGTATCCAGTAATGGTGGAAAGTAGGGCCGAATGCGGTCCACATTGAACATAGGTGTAGACCAAGGAATGGTGGAATACTAAGCTCAAAGGAATTATCCCCTAGAACCTTGGTGATGGTATATGACCCACATCGAAGCGAAAAAAGCTTGCGGTGGAGCCCAACGAGGTACTCCTTTTACAAATGTAGAATAAATTTGTCACCCACCTAAAACTTGTGTGGCACTTGATGCAGATCATGTCGCTGCTTGTACTTAGCATCGGCTATATCCAATATGTCATGGAACTATTGGCGGATGTGCTGAATGTGCTCAATGAAGCTATTCACCTTATCGGATTTGGACTGGACATGAGACGAATCTTCCTAAGTAACTGCAAATGGTATGACCACATCAATGGGACATATTAGCTGGAATCCCAAGCCCACCTGAAAGGATTTGTGGTCAGTACAACTATGGAGATCTTGGTTATAGTTGTGCTAGACATCTGGGAGGATTTCATCTTGTGCACATCTCCTTTCCCTATTTAAAATTCGGCCACCACCTTCTTCAAAATCCATTTCTAGTGTTTTAATGAATAAAACCCTCATTTTCCCGCTTTAATTCCCGCTGTTGATGCTGAAAAATCTGCTCTATAACGTTTAAAATGCATATTTTATTTATCGGGCCGAAGCCCCTTAAACCTTAGCTCCTCCCGCTTTGACGTTCATGTGACCCGGGCTACAGGACCACGGGCTAAGAGAAAAGAGGGCTTATCACTTATATCCCGGGCGCCGTCACAACCGTCCGATCCCTGTTCAATCAACGGCGCAGATCGTCAGGAGTGTGGGCCCTGCCTTTGGTCCCGGCGCATAGTAAAACCAGTGGTCTTTCCCCGCACCGCTCTTGTCGGCTGGCGGTATTTACCGCGGGACCAGCGATCCCACACAAGAAATGCCACGCGTCCTTTGTACGAGCGGGAAACCGCTCTCTCCCTGCGCATTAATCTTCGGTCGATGTCCGGTCAGCGTGGTTCACGCAGACCGTCGGATCTCTAGATCTCTATCCGACGGCGGAGATACAATTAAGCCGTCCATCCATTGCTGTGTCCCGCCACGTCCCACAGTCTGCCATCGTGTCACTGTTTCATGTCTCCGCCCATCAACGTACCCGCCACGTCGTCTCTTGCTTGTTTCCCGCTCGCCTATATGCCTCTCCCCCCGTGCGCTCATATTATATCCTCGCGCCGATATGTATATATATGCGTGTGTTTTATATGTTTGATTCATAATCCATCGATATTCTTCCTTCACGACCATACTGTGTCTTATTGCGCCCGTTCACAAAAACCTCCATTGTCTGCTCCCGCCTCCCTGTATGTTCCCGTTTTAGACCTGTGTTTGCGTCGTCTCATCCATTCCCACTTCCATCAGCCCCCGCCTTCACCCTAGTTGGGTTTTTCTAACATTTTCAGGGTTTTTGCAGGTTTTCAAATCAAGCATAAGGGGGCATATCAATCTGTCTCCTCCATTTCAGAGGATCAAGAACATACCAGAAGATGATCTCCGGGGGGCGAAATTAAATAAAAAGAGCTGATGCCGGTACATGAAATGACTGTTATTAAAGAAAACACAGACAGAGAGTCACAAAACCCTCCAGAGAATTTCGCCCCGCATTTAAGATTCAGGATTCAAATTCTGAGCTCGAAGGCCAAGAGTACAGTACCAGAGTTGCAGGCCAGCTCAGGCCCCTCACGGCATCGGATTTTTCTTCAGCTAAAAGCATCCCGATGTATATATTTTATTATTTTCGTTTTGTACATAAGGAGATTTTTATCTCCCAGCATTAATTTCTGTATACAGGTTGTTAGGTATATTCATTTATAACTAGTCATTCATGAAGAAGGCGTGATGTTTCCCCGCCTTTCTTTTTCAATTTTTAGTAATAAGTGTGGATACCTACCTCTCCCTCCAAAAGTTTCTCTTCTCTCTATAAATATCAAAAAAGAAGACATTGTTAGGGTTCCAGATTTCTGTAAGCAAGCTGTGCAGCGAGAAGACTATTGTATCCATCTTGTGACATTTTTGTATGAAGTTTCAGAGCCCGTTGGGTCTCAGTGAGGAGGGGTTATGATTGTATTGAGGATTCTGGACTTTGGTATATTACAGTATGTAATTTCTCTCATGTGTTAATATATCATCATTTTCATGCAAACTTTCTTCTTGTATCATGTTCTAGAATGCGAGTGGCTCACTAATTAGCGGTAAGGATTCATCTTAAATGGTGCCCTTTCTGGAATTAGTCAAGCGCTTTAAATAGGCCTAGAAGTGATATGTTGTTCCATGTTCACTCCTTCCATAACTTCTGCTATATTAATGGCTTAAGGATTCGTAAATTGGTGCGCCCTTTTGCCAATAATATCTTCTCATGTTTCCTTCCTGCACGCACTCCTTGATATCTGATTTCTGTAATATATTACTTGAATCGGCCCTCATTACAATAAATCGGTCTCTTAGCTGTCTGATACTATCATGCTGAATTTTTACCTGATGTCTTTACTTTATTCCTATCCGCGTATCAGTCACTGAAAGAGAATTGGGACCAATTCATCCTATTTCAATTTCCTTGTTTAAAACAAGAGATAGTAAGTGAGTCCCTTGGACTGACAACCCAAACTATAAAGGACTCCTTGCTATATTAAGATGTCCTAGGCACTGGTTTATGGCAACTCTAGGCTGTCTCTAGGAGGGTGAAAAAATCATCCACAACATCTTTCTGGCGCCGTTGCCGGGGAACGAATTCAAGAACATCAGTTTCCCTGGGTTTTCGACATTTTATTTCACTCTCTAATCAGGTGAGCACAGAGAGGTGAAGAGTTGCAGATTTCTCACCTTGGCGACTCCACTGGTCCTATTTGATAAATCTCATTAGTAGTCCTGGCTCCTCGTAGGCCGCATTTGAGGTTAGATACAGCCCAACTGAAAACACCCTACGTGTCTGACCCAGAGAAAATTATTCATAAAAAAGTCTGGAAGGAGAGGAAGTCAGCCCGTGCTGAAAATCCTGAGTGTTCTGTTGAAGATTATCCGCCCTCTTCTTCTCAAGAAGTTAGAACAGAAAATCCCGAAGTTTATCTAGAAACCCCGCGTAGGGGAAATACTCTATTTGGGGAAGAACCTTATTCTGTTCCCGAGGCTGAGGAAATTAAAGAAGTCACTGAAGTAGCTCCCGTCAACCGAGAACTATTCCTGTCCACACCTCAGACCTCGGTCCAATATATTCCCATTGTCATTCACACTCCGCTTCCCCCTACCCCTCTCCCTTCTTTTGTTTCTCAGATTGTTGTGCAACCCCCATCACCTCCAATGGCCAATGTTCCTGCTTTTCTCCTGAACAAATACGCCCCTCTGGCCTTACCCCAAGTGTTGAACGATATGCCACAGGATTATCTGAAGATTCTGCCAAGGTTCAATGGTGAAAATGATGTGGATGCTCAAAAACATCTCGAGACCTTCTGCTCTTTTGCAGAAAATTTGAATGTTGAACACCTGGATGTGGTTTTGAGATTATTCGTGCAGTCTTTAGAAGGTGAAGCTAGAAAATGGTTTAAAACATTGGGTAATCGTTCTGTAACAACCTGGGATCAGATGGAAAACGTTTTCCTCAGGAAGTGGGGAGAAAAGAAGGATTTTGGAATGTTCCTTACTGAGCTAAATACCATCAAGAAGAAACAGAATGAAGGGGTATCAGAATTCATCAAAAGATTCAACAAGTTATATCTAAGCTTGCCCCCAGAAATGAAGCCAAATGAAGCTGCTGCCAAGATAGTTTTCATAGCAGCCTTTGATTTTGACTTTGGATTCTCCTTAAGAGAAAGAAAGCCTGCCAATTTAGATGATGCACAAGCAAATGCTCTGGAACTAGAAGCGAACTTTGCCTCCACAGGAAAGTTAAAAGGGAAAATTGAACCAGATGCCAGAAGAAAAGGAAAAGAAGAGGTTTCTACCTCTAATCAAGAAAAGGATTCAGATAAAATGGATGAAATAAGTAAGATGATAAAGAAGATGGTCAAGATGGAACTGGAAGCCAAAAATGCAGCTCCTAAAAACTATTACAATGCTCCAAACAGAGGATATAATCCCCAGTATAGAAAGCCTCCATTGCAAATACTA